>OZ038501.1:102188043-102195543 GCA_964036315.1 Acanthosepion esculentum | reverse complement strand
AAAACTAGAAAAGCAATAATTAAAATTTTCAAAAATAACGGATTCGAGATAGATATAAAAACTAACCTAAACGAAGTAGATTTTCTAGATGTCACCTTCAACCTAAGAAAAGGCAGACACAAACCATACAGAAAACCGAATGATAAACCACAGTACATACATATATACTCCAACCACCCGCCTTCTATAATCAAACAGATACCTAAATCGATTAACCGCAGGCTTTCCGACAATTCTTCTGATGAATCTATATTTAACAAGGCCAAGAAAGACTACGAAACAGCCCTAAAAGATAGCGGATTCCCAGCAACACTCACATACTCACCACAGAACACAAAAAAGACCAACAGAAAAAGAAATAACATATGGTTCAACCCACCGTACAGCAAAAACGTAAAAACAAACATAGGAAAAATATTCTTCAAGCTTTTACACAAACACTTCCCGGAATCAAGCACCCTACACAAAATATTCAACAAAAACACAGTAAAAATCAGCTACAGTTGCACCGAGAACATGGCACAAATAATAAAAAAGCACAACAGAAAAATTATTAACAAACCAAACGAACAAATTAAACCCACGTGCAACTGCAGAATAAAAAATGAATGTCCCTTAAACGGTAATTGTTTACAAAACAACGTAATCTACCAAGCCACGACAAAATCAGCAGATAATGAAGAAAAAGTATATATAGGAGTAACCGAAGGACCATGGAAACAAAGAAATTATGTACACAAAATGTCTTTCACAAATAGTAAATATGCGAACAGCACAATGCTTTCTAAGTATATCTGGGAAATAAAAAACAAAACACACACCACACCAAAAATATCTTGGAAAATAAGGAAAAAATCATCAGCCTACAACAACCTATCAAAAACTTGCAAACTTTGCTTGGAGGAAAAAATAGCTATCATTACCTTCCCAGATGAAAATAAATTATTAAATAAAAGATCCGAGCTAATCTCAAAATGTAGACATGAAAACAAATTTTTACTACGTAACTTAAAATAGAAAAATAAATAAATATATAAACAAACAACAATAAAATAAGCAAAATAAATTACTCCAAACAAATCATAAAACCACACCTGTTAGAATATACGAAACAAAATCAAAACAAAAGAACGGACGAAAGTTATAACTGTTATACAAATAAAAATAATAACAAAAACAAAAAAAAAAACATTAATAAAAGATAATATACTACGTTACTTAAAAACCGAAAGCCAAAAAGATATAGTGTAACAAAGAAATAACAACAAGTATAATAAATCGATCTAAATACATCCAAATATATAAATAAACTAACAACCGATTACGATAAACTAGCCGTTTAAAAAACAAAACAAAACAAAAACAAATAAAGATAACCAACCTAAATAGATAAATTAAAAACTGTTCCCACCTAAATAATAGTCAGAAAAAGCCACAAATTCAACAAACAGATTTAATCAATGACAAATAAACAAATATATAAGATAAAAAATAAAAATGAAAATAAATAAAAACAAGCAAAACAATTTGACCCAAATAAATAAGCGAACAAGCGATTTCCGGTAATGACGGCCATTATAGACTACCAACAATAAGCTATATAAACAAATTTTTACTACGTTAACCAAAAACACCGATCAAAATAAAAGAATAAATAAATAAATATATAAGATAAAAAATAAAAATAAAAATAAAAAAACAAACAAAAAACAAGCAAAACAATTTGACATAAATAAATAAACAAATAAGCCACTTCCGGTAAAAGTAACCGCCAAAATAGACTACCCATAATGCACCACTGACCCTTATATAAATAGCCGAGAAAAATAACAGCACTAGTCGCCTGACGATTGCACTAGCATGAAACAGACTGTCGCCTCTAAGTGCTGACTTCCATGTCCACTTTTATATATACATATATATATAAATATACAAACACGTATATATATATATATATATATACATAAATACATATATATATACAAACAAGTATATATATATATATATATATATATATATATATATATATATATATATATATGTGTTTGTATATATACGTGTTTGTATATATATATATATATATATATGTATATATATATATGTGTTTGTATATATACGTGTTTGTATATATATGTATATATATATATATAATATGTATATATGTATATATATACGTGTTTGTATATATATATATATATATATATATATATATATATATATATGTATATATATGTGTTTGTGTATGTATATATATATATATATATATATATATATATATGTATATATATACGTGTTTGTATATACATATATATATATATATTTACGTGTTTGTATATATATATATATATATATATGTATATATATACGTGTTTGTTTGTATATATATATATATATATATATACGTGTTTGTTTGTATATATATATATATATATATATATACGTGTTTGTATATATATATATGTATATATATACGTGTTTGTATATATAGATATACATATGTATATATATACGTGTTTGTATATATATATATATACATATGTATATATGTACGCGTTTGTATATATATATATATATATATATATATACGTGTTTGTATATATATATATATATGTATATATATATATTTATATATATATATATATATATATACATAATGTATATATATACGTGTTTGTATATATATATATATATACATATGAAATGAAATGAAGTGGTTATAATTGTTCCAACGAGAGAAAAGTGTGTATATTAAAAAGAAGAGAGGTACCGCAAACTTTTTTGGTTGTAATGTGGGTTTTTTAAAAAAATATTATTCTTTATTTTTCATAGTTTTACATAGTTTTACAACACGTGTTTCTGGTCTTATGACCGTCTTCAGGTAAAGGGTGGAGATTTCCACATATTATTAAAAATAGTTAATTTTTTTCCTTTATGTTT
Organism: Acanthosepion esculentum; assembly: GCA_964036315.1. Classification (NCBI taxonomy): domain Eukaryota; kingdom Metazoa; phylum Mollusca; class Cephalopoda; order Sepiida; family Sepiidae; genus Acanthosepion; species Acanthosepion esculentum. Next base: position 102,192,606 of record OZ038501.1, on the reverse strand, counting down.
TTCAATGTTACATCTTCTCTATATGAGACATTCTCTGTTTTTGTGTTGGTCATTCCAATGTCTTTCTTTAAATGGTAGTGAAGAGTTCTGAGCGAAGGGTCATAAAACAATTAAGGTTGGTTTGAGAAGTGATGAATCGGGTTGTCTTATCTTTTAATGTTTTAATAACCCCTGTGTGTTCTTAGATCCCTTAGATCTATTTCCGTTTTCGTGTGTTCCTGTCAGCATGCGTGTATATATGTGTGTGTACATTCCCCCTGAATACATACACTTTTTCACTACGAAGAATTAGTAAACACACTTGTACACATACACACATAAACATACACACATACACATGCACACACGTACATTGTCCCACCATAAGGAATCTGTACAAACGCACACACACTCATATATATACGTGTTTGTGTATATATATATATATATATATATATATATATATATATATATACATATGTATATATATACGTGTTTATATATATATATATATATATACATATGTATATATATACGTGTTTGTATATATATATATATGTATATATATACGTGTTTGTATATATATATATATATATATATATATATATATGTATATATATATACGTGTTTGTATATATATATATATATATATGTATATATATACGTGTTTGTATATATATGTATATATATATACGTGTTTGTATATATATATATATATATGTATATATATATATACGTGTTTGTATATATATATATATATATGTATATATATATATACGTGTTTGTATATATATGTATATATATATACGTGTTTGTATATATATATATATATATGTATATATATACGTGTTTGTATATATATGTATATATATATACGTGTTTGTATATATATGTATATATATATACGTGTTTGTATATATATGTATACATATATACGTGTTTGTATATATATGTATATATATATACGTGTTTGTATATATATATATATGTATATATATATACGTGTTTGTATATATATATATATGTATATATATATATACGTGTTTGTATATATATATATATATGTATATATATATATACGTGTTTGTATATATATATATACGTGTTTGTATATATATATATATGTATATATATATACGTGTTTGTATATATATATATATGTATATATATATATACGTTTGTATATATATATATATATATGTATATATATATATATATACGTGTTTGTATATATATATATATGTATATATATATACGTGTTTGTATATATATATATATGTATATATATATACGTGTTTGTATATATATATATATGTATATATATATACGTGTTTGTATATATATATATATATGTATATATATATACGTGTTTGTATATATATATATATATATGTATAATATATACGTGTTTGTATATATATATATATGTATATATATATACGTGTTTGTATATATATATATATGTATATATATATACGTGTTTGTATATATATATATATGTATATATATATACGTGTTTGTATATATATATATATATATATATACACGTGTTTGTATATGTATATATTTATATGTATATATATATATGTCTTTGTATATGTGTATATATATATATATATACGTGTTTGTATATGTATATATCAAATGATTTTCGCATTAAATAATTAATAAATAGATTTAAACAAATTAAGTCCATAGTTTAAAAGCCTTAAAAACTCAACCCAATAATTATTGAGAAAAACCGTTTGATAAAAAAAGCCATGTAAATAAACAAATAAATAAACAGATCAAATAGATAATAAGGAAACATAACCTTCTAGTCACTCAACGACTCAAGGCAAAGCCATAAAAAAGACGCCGTCTGACCGGCCTAAGCTAAGACCACTCTTGACATAGAATCCCCATTGTAACTTGATACGCATTTTTGGAAGGGGACTGGTCTGTAGATAAAAATTAATTCTTAATTCTTAGCTCTTTAAACCACCTAACTTCGACGCCCGAAACTAACCGTTTCCATAGCAACTAATGTTCCAATAATACCGCACTTATAAACCCTTGCTAACCAAAATATAGCTTATTCCCAAATTCTCACTTGACAAGGAGGCAGGTCCACACACCTTAACTCTACCTAACTTCAAAAATTATGTTAGGGGTCTCGGCTCTCGCTTTTGAAACTTGAGAACTCTTATGTAGCGAAGGAATCATATTTTTAAAAACTAAAAATATTATTATATATATATATTTATATATATATATATATATATTGTATATACGTGTGTGTATACGTGTATGTATATATATATTATATATACATGTGTGTGTATATATATATATATATTATATATACATGTGTGTGTGTGTATATATATATATTATATATACATGTGTGTGTGTATATATACATATTATATATACATGTGTGTGTATATATACATATTATATATACATGTGTGTGTATATATACATATTATATATACATATTATATATACATGTGTGTGTATATATACATATTATATATATACGTGTGTGTGTATATATATATATATATATTATGTATATTTTTTTATGTATATGTTTTTTTATTATTTATTTATTTATCTTTTTAGCATTCCTTGTGTTGGTCAAACAGTCTCTTTTAAGTTGTCATTTGAGATAAGAGCTACGTTCCCTTTTTTTTCTCCAGTCAGTTCAGCAATTTATTTGTCTTTGGGGAGGGGATGGTAAGTGTGTTTGTGTGTGTTTGTGTTATTGAGTTTAGTGTGTGTGTTATTTAGTTGGTTAGTCTCTGGTAAATGTGTGTGTGTGTTATTTAGTTTTTAAGGGAGTGAGTGAGTATGATATGTGTTAGCTTGTATATTGCTATGGGTGTGTGTTATCATTTGGCTCATTAGGAAAGTGAGTGAGTATGTTGTGTGTGGGTGTGTGTATAGGTGTGAGGCCTCAACACCTCCGTAAGTCTGTCTTTTTTCTATAGGTATGGAATGTGGGTAGGTTTTGAGTTGTAGGGTTATGTGTTGCTACTATCTATATTGTTCAATTTATGGTTTAGTCCAGCTGGAAACAGCGTGTGTAAACGTCGTATCCACTTATTTTCATGGAACTCTAAAATTCTTCTAGTGTTATCTGCTTTGGGCTTTTCTATTCTCTCAATTATAGTGAATTTGGCATGGGTTTTGAAGTCGTGTTTTTCTATGCGGAAATGTTGTTCTACAGGTAATAATTTTTCATGGGGAGTCGACTTAATTCAGATTTTCCTACATATTGTTTCCGGCATAGTGTGCATTCTAGGAGGTAAATTATGTTATGACTTCTACAGTTAGAGTCGTGATAGATTTTGTAAGTAGATTTAGTGACTGAGCTAGTGAATGAATTCGTGTGTGTAACGTGATTGCAACATAAACTTCTTTTGTTGTTACATGGTTGGGAAAATCATGTTGTTTTTGTTGTTAGTTTATCCCGGATTACCTTGTCCCCTAAAATGCGGTTACTACCTATGATTTCTTTTAGGTTCTTACGTCGACGATATGCTAGAAGGCCGGGTTCCTTAAATAGTTTTTTTAGGTCTGGTTTGAGATGTAGTATTTCCCAGTGACTTTTGATTATTTGGGATAGTGGAGGCAGAGTGGGGTTGAAAGTGGTTACTAGAGGAACGCGGCTAGATTTAGTTTTAATCTTGTATATTAGGGTGTTTTCTCTAGGTGTGGAAATTGCTTTATTTATTTGTTCCCTGATTAGGTGTTGTTTATAGCCACGTGTTGTGAATTGATGCTCCAGATTTTCAATGTGTTTGTTTAATTCTTCATTGTGGGAACATATCCTTCTGAGTCTAAGTGCTTGTGAATAGGGAAGGTTCTCTTTGAGGTGTTTAGGGTGGGAAGACTTAAAGTGTAGATAGTTGTGGGTGTCGGTGATTTTAGTGTGTAGTGTCGTTTGCAGTTTCCTGCTTTCATCTATGTAAATGTGAGTGTCTAAAAATGTTACTGATGTTTTGGATTTTTCATAGTCAAATTTAATTGAATCGTGTACCGTGTTTAGGGTCATGAGGAATTGGGTGAGTTTGTCATTACTACCCGTGTATATAAAGAATATGTCATCGATATATCTTGCATAGAATACGCAGTCGTTACGAATGAGGGGGTAGATATGGGTCTCCTCAAATTTTCCCATGAATATTGTAGCATATGAAGGAGCTGCAATGGTGCCCATGGCACAACCTCTTATTTGAAGGTAGTGTGCTCAATTGAAAGTGTTAAATGTGAGAATATGCTCCATGAGTTTTATGATAACTTCTGTGGAAGGTTCTTGTTTTCCTCTTTTAGCAAGTACTTCCTGAAGGGCGGTTAGCCCTTCAATGTGCTTAATGTTTGAATAGAGTGACCTTACGTCCATAGTCACTAGAATAGCATTCTCTGGAACTGTCTGTATGTGGTTAATTTTGTTTAGTAGATCTGTTGTGTCTCTGATGTAGGATTTTACTTCCTTAGCTAGGGGTTGTATGTAATGGTCTATATATTTTGAAATTTTGGTCGTGGGGCAGTTGAATGATGAAATGACGGGCCTTCCTGGGTTGTTGCTTTTGTGTA